>JANEHU010001901.1:0-29513 GCA_027563435.1 Nasonovia ribisnigri | reverse complement strand
TACTATAATGGAAGGTATTAAATTTGAATTCAATGATATATTAATATCATTGTATACGAAAAACGATTCTGAGCGGAGACGGTATGTCAGTCTAGGATATTTTAAATTATATTGATATTGTTATTATACGGTAGTTGCTAAGTTGAATTAATATTATTCATATTATTTAATTATTAACCTAAAATTATCAGTGATGCTATGAAAATATTATAATATATACTTTTACTCGTTAAAGTTGATTTTAATATGTAATTCCGTCCGAATTTGAACTTAAAATGTCTATAAAAAATAACTGTGTTTAAATATTTTTTAGATTTTTTGAATACAGTATGTACCATTTATTAGAATCTTTATTTTAAATTTTCAATCCTTAGTTAAGAAAACTGAACATTTTATAATTGGTTAATTACAATGATTGATAATTTTCGAGATTTTGATAAATGTTGTCAAAATTCGAACTTTAAATGATTATAAAAAAATGTGTGCTTATGTATTTTTTAATATTTTTCAATTGCTATTGTAATAATATATCAGGAGCCTTGTATTAAATTTTCATTATTTTTGGCCCAACAAATAAAATTTTATTGATATTAATAGAAAAAAAAACTAAAAAATTTGAAAACTGAAATCGTCCGTAAAAAGCTGAAAAACAGTCAAAATATATTAAAATTAGATGGTGTATAGAAATAGCTTATATAAACATTCAGTGAAATTTTCATGCATCTACAGTTATTTGTTTTTGAATTGCAACAAATAAGAAAATCGCTACATGAGAAATCGAGTGAATATCTAATCTTGTACAAATTTGAACTTAAAATGCTCATAAAAATTTATTATGACTTGCTTATAAACTTTTTTTTATTGATAAAATTAGGCAAACTTATGAGGAATCTTGTATTACATTTTCAAATCTTAGATTTAAAGAAAAATTTAAAAAAAATAAAAAAAAAAACACACATCATTGTAAAACCAATACATTCATCGCTCCGCTCAGAATCTAAAAATTGGAAACTGAAAATGTCCGTTAACAGCTCAAAATAAGTCAGAATATTTTGAAAATGATATGATGTGTAGAAAATGCTTATATAAACATTCGGTCAAAATTTCATGTCTCTACGGTCATTTCTTTTAGAGTTATACCAAAACCAAAATCGATTTTGTCGAAAATTGGTTTTCCGTAAAAATTCCCGTTTTTCCCATAATTTTTCATTTGTTTTTCCAGGCGCTCTTGAAAACTACTGGGAAATTTTGACTTTTGACCCCCCAAAGTACCAACTAGATTCACTTTCCTATCAGAAAAGGTACTATTGAAGAAAATCGAAGCATTTTTTCTGTCCTAAAACGTGATGACAGACACAAAAATAAAAAAAAAATAAAAAATAAAACACACATCATTGTAAAACCAATACATTCATCGCTCCGCTCAGAATCTAAAAAATACACATCATTGTAAAATCAATACATTCATCGCTCCTCTCAGAATCTAAAAAAAAACACACATCATTGTAAAACCAATACATTCATCGCTCCGCTCAGAATCTAAAATTAGTATAATATTATACATTTTTATAAAAATTTAAAATTGAACTAACATGTACATAATAGTTATTATTATGTATAATAACTATAATAATTAATAATATAATATTATTAATAATTTTTATTTTAAATTATAATACTTATTTAAAATATTAATATCAGTATCTTGAAAATAACTTAAAATTATTGCATGTACAAATAATTTATCATAGTATAAACAAAATTATTAGTACCATACAATAATATATTACTGTGGAACTATTTAGTAATTATCTACTTTAAATTTAAAAATTTTCATAAATGTTGTTTAGTCTATTGTGCTCTTACACCTTTGGTGCTCACACAGACACAAAAATAAAAAAAAAATATAAAAAAAGGGCGGGTAAGTGTATGTCGCTCTGCTGTACAGTAGGTTACAAGTGAGTCACTGTAATGGATTGTGTTAGATTTTAATAATTTAATCCAATGATATAATATCATTGAATAAGAAAAACGATTCTGAGGGAAGACGGTCAGTCAGTCTATAATATCTTACTAAGTCTAAATGTATTTGATGATATTATTGTGAATAAACTAATTAATTTTAGTATTATAGGCATTAGTATTTACTATAGTTGGTTAAATTCATTTTTCTCAAAAAAATTATATTTTAAAATGACATTGCGTGTATATAAAATATAACAATATATTCTAAAAGTTTCATATATACCAACAAATAATATTTTTAAATTATATCAAAATAACTAAAATCATTATTCTTGGTTTAAATATGAAATTTTGTCTAAATTTGAAATTAAAATGTCTGTAAAAAATAAATGTATTGATATATTTTTTAGATTTTTTGGTTACAGTATGATTTATTTATGAGAATTTTTGTTTTAAATTTTCAACACTTAGTTATAAAAACTGAACATTTTATAATTTTTTAATTACAATGATTTATAATTTTCGAGATTTTGACAAATTTTGTCAAAATTCGAACTTTAAATGCTTATAAAAAAAAATCGTGCCTATGTATTTTTAAAATTTTTCAACTGATATTGTAACAATATATAAAAAAGCTTGTATTAAATTTTCAGACTTTTTGGCCCACCAAATAAAATTTTATTGACAATTATAAAAAAAAAAACTAAAAAAATTGAAAACTAAAAATGTCTGTAAACAGCTCAAAACAAATCAAAATATTTTCAAAATTGAATGGTGTATAGAAAATGAGAATATAAACATTTAGTGAAATTTTCATGCATCTACAATTATTCGTTTTTGAATTACAACCAAATAAGAAAAACGCTACATGAGAAATCGAGTGAATATCCTATGTTGTAAAATTATGAACTTAAAACACTCATAAAAAATTATTTGTGTAAAAATAATTAATGTAACCGGCCTTCGAATACTGTGGCGGTGCCCGGCGGTATTCATGTTAACTAAAATAGTGCCGTCGAAAAATAAGCCACTTTTTTCACGGAGTGTTATCACCTTCTCTTCTCTACATCGTGGTATATAACACTATTTCGAGCACCAAAGGTGTAAGAGCACAATAGACTAAACAATATTTATGAAAATTTTTAAATTTAAAGTAGATAATTACTAAATAGTTCCACAGTAATATATTATTGTATGGTACTAATAATTTTGTTTATACTATGATAAATTATTTGTACATGCAATAATTTTAAGTTATTTTCAAGATACTGATATTAATATTTTAAATAAGTATTATAATTTAAAATAAAAATTATTAATAATATTATATTATTAATTATTATAGTTATTATACATAATAATAACTATTATGTACATGTTAGTTCAATTTTAAATTTTTATAAAAATGTATAATATTATACTAATTTTAGATTCTGAGCGGAGCGATGAATGTATTGATTTTACAATGATGTGTGTTTTAGATTCTGAGCGGAGCGATGAATGTATTGGTTTTACAATGATGTGTATTTTTTTAGATTCTGAGCGAAGCGATGAATGTATTGGTTTTACAATGATGTGTTTTTTTTTTATTTTTTTTTATTTTTTTTTTTTATTTTTGTGTCTGTCATCACGTTTTAGGACAGAAAAAATGCTTCGATTTTCTTCAATAGTACCTTTTCTGATAGGAAAGTGAATCTAGTTGGTACTTTGGGGGGTCAAAAGTCAAAATTTCCCAGTAGTTTTCATGAGCGCCTGGAAAAACAAATGAAAAATTATGGGAAAAACGGGAATTTTTACGGAAAACCAATTTTCGACAAAATCGATTTTGGTTTTTGGTATAACTCTAAAAGAAATGACCGTAGAGACATGAAATTTTGACCGAATGTTTATATAAGCATTTTCTACACATCATATCATTTTCAAAATATTCTGACTTATTTTGAGCTGTTAACGGACATTTTCAGTTTCCAATTTTTTTAGTTTTTTTTTCTATAAATGTCAATAAAATTTTATTTGTTGGGTAAAAAATCTTGAAAATTTAATAGTAGGCTTCTAATATATAGTTTCAAAGGCAGATGAAAAATATTAAAAATCTGTAGTCACAATTTTTTTTATAGGTAATCAAAGTTAAAATTTTGACAAAATACGTAAAAATGACGAAAATGTGCAATTTATTTTGAGTTAGAAATTCATAAAAATTTTTCTTTTTAAATCTAAGGTTTGAAAATGTGATACAAGAATCCTTATAAGTTTGCCTAATTTTATCAATGAAAAATGTTTATAAGCAAGTCAACATAAATTTTTATGAGCATTTTAAGTTCAAATTTGTACAAGATTAGATATTCACTCGATTTCTCATGTAGCGATTTTCTTATTTTGTTGCAATTCAAAAACGAATAACTGTAGATGCATGAAAATTTCACTGAATGTTTATATAAGCTATTTCTATACACCATCTAATTTTTAATATACTTTGACTGTTTTTCAGCTTTTTATGGACGTTTTCAATTTTCAAATTTTTTAGTTTTTTTTATATAAATATCAATTACATTTTATTTGTTGGGCCAAAAATAATGAAAATTTAATACAAGGCTCCTGATATATTATTACAATAGCAATTGAAAAATATTAAAAATACATAGGCACACATTTTTTTTATAATCATTTAAAGTTCGAATTTTGACAACATTTATCAAAATCTCGAAAATTATCAATCATTGTAATCAAACAATTATAAAATGTTCAGTTTTCTTAACTAAGGATTGAAAATTTAAAATAAAGATTCTAATAAATAGTACATACTGTATTCAAAAAATCTAAAAAATATTTAAACACAGTTATTTTTATAGACATTTTAAGTTCAAATTTGGACGGAATTACATATTAAAATCAATTTTAACGAGTAAAAGTATATATTATAATATTTTTATAGCATCACTGATAATTTTAGGTTAATAATTAAATAATATGAATAATATTAATTCAACTTAGCAGCTACCGTATAATAACAATATCAATATAATTTAAAATATCCTAGACTGACATACCGTCTCCGCTCAGAATCGTTTTTCTTATACATTATATCATTGAATTAAAATTTAATACCATCCATTATAGTACAGTGATCTACTTGTAGCCTACTGTGCAGCGGAGCGACATCCACTTGACCCCCTTTTTTTTCTTTATTATAATATTCCTATAACATATTTAAGCTTAAGTTTCATGTTTCCATCAACTGATTATGTCATTGTGATATAATTATAATTTTAATTAAATAACATAGGTATTTGTTTATGTTGATAATAAATCTAGTTTATTATTGAAATTTGTATAATTTATAAAAAATTTAAAAATACTACCCAAATCAGGATATAATTTATGGTCACAAGACTCAAAACTATATGGAAAATAAACATTTACTTAAAAATGTTTTATACACATGAGCATTGTACACAATTGAGACAAATTAAACATATAAAATTTAAATTAAAAACAAATATAATATAAGTAAAGCTAAAAAATTACATTAAAAACTAGGTATTTGACATTTTGTTGTATGAACTTTTATAGGATATTGAACTGTATTTTTCATCTTAAATAAAATATTAATTTATTTATAAATTACGATTTAAAAGAAAATAATGCATAATTACATACTGGTTATAATGCTATTATTGAATAACAACCGGCCTTCGAAGGTTGTGGTGCTCACGGTGGATTTTATTTAAAATATTAAACTACAAAATTGCCGTCGAAAAATAAGCCACTTTTTTTCTCCCGATGAAGCAGAGTGTTATCACCTTCTCTTCTCTACATCGTGTTATATACTTAATACTTAGAAGATAATATCTATGATTATTTATTATTATATACTTTAAATATTACGATAAAATGTAAACATTGCCGTTGAGGCAAATGGCGACAACTACCTCAAAACATTGGGATTGCATAGCCCTTGCAAGTCGAGGGATATTATACTATATTACTATTTAAGTTATCAATATTTTTATTTATTTAATTTAACAAAGCAATTTAATTTTTTTTTTTAATTCTTAAGTTTGAATAAAAAATATCGCAATTCCATTATGTGAATATGTGATATAAATATTATGGTTAGAACCATCGAAAAGGTGAAAATAGTACAGAAACTTGTAAAAAAGTAAAAAAAAAGTCTAGAATAGTGAAAATAGTCAGCCGGTGGCAGTCCTGCTCTAGGGAAGTATGTGACTAGGGTGGTCGACTTCATTGTTTTTATAGGGAGGGCATTGCAAAATGATAGAATACTAATGCCAGATTGCATGAATAATCACCAGACATTTAACAAATCAATAGTGACCTTGTTGTCACTTAAATATATTTATTTTATAAAACAAATATGTATAGTGTATACCTATTACCTATGCATAAAACTATATTGATATATACACGTCGGATCTAAAAAATTGTCCTGTTTTACATCGATTGTGGGGTGGGGTACACTTTTACGGTTATCATAATTTTCACGTCAAAACTTGATATTATTAACTTAAGAAACAGTATTCTTAGGTCAAATATTATGTCAAGTCACGTCGATAATATGCTGCAGCATTGAAATATATTCAGTATTATAAAAACAGATAATTTATTAAACAATTATAAATAAATAACCAGGGTTTTCACAAGAAAAACATAAGTTTACCTAATTGTCGTAATATTTTATTTATATTTAACCAATAATAATAGGTTTGGACTTAAAAAAAATTTACCAAAAAAATATCAGTGGAAAATTTGAATATCCTTGGACTGTTTTAATAATGAGCTTAGTATACTTATTGGAGCCAGTCGGTTGCAAAAAGAAATGACGTTGCGTGTCCGGAACATAAATACTTCACATGCATTTAAATATCTAAACATTTAAAACAACTTATGTAGACTGCAATATCATGCAGTACCTGCATACCTATTGTTTTGCCAAAAGACATTTTTAGATTCTGAGCTGATCGATGGATATATATTGATTTTACAATGATGTGTGTTTTTTTTTTATTTTTTTGTCTGTCATCACCTTTTAGGACAGTAAAAATGCTTCGATTTTCTTCAATAGTACTTTTTCTGATAGGAAAGTGAATCTAGTTGGTACTTTGGGGGGAAAATTGGTTTTCTGTAAAAATTCCCGTTTTTTCCTTAATTTTTCAAATGTCCAAATTTTGATATACACCTGTACATTTAGCCAAAGTTATGTTTAACACATGGTTCCGATCGTCCCGAATATCCATCATAAAAATTACTATTTAACTACAATGTGTAATAAAAAAATAAAAATAAAGAGTTATCTTCACTCTCGAGCTCGGCGATTGTAATACAATCAACTTCACTGTTTATTTGAGCCGTTTACAGGTACTCGTCCACATACTATATGCTAACTGTTTAAGGTTTTAAATATTTATTGTCACAAAAGTATTTAAAAATCTACTAACGGAAATTGGTGATTTAACTAACTAACAAAACCGAATTTCTACATAAAACACATATAATACAACCACATTGTCAACATAAAAATTTAACAACAAAGACAAGATCATTCAATCAATAAATGTTTAATATTATGTACTAAGCAATTGTAACGTTTATAACAATTTTATTTCACATGATATAAAGTCATTAATAAAAAATACTAAATCAATACAATAAACTTATAACTATTTTTTTTAAATGATTAATAATAAAATCTAGGTATATTGTTATGCTTACAAAATAGAAAAATATTATTTGTTATACTTATGGCTCTATGAGTTATTGTGAGATTACGTGTTATAGTAGAACTAAGTATAATGTAATTTTTTTATATTTAAATTACCTACTTATAAATTAACTAAATTGTTGAACAATAGTTGTTATTCTTCCACATTTTGTATATAATTCATTATAACCGATAAAATTGAGTAAGAATCGCGCATTGTCTGTAATAAAAAATTATAAAAATTATAAACTAGTTTTGGCAAAATCTTTGTATTTACTTTTCTTGTAATTTTTAATTACCATAAAAACCTAATAGTATTTTCAAATATTTATATCATTGTTTTAATATTAAATATTTTTTTGTCAATATTACAAAAATATGTACATTATTTGTTTTACAATTAATACTTCATAACTTAATCCATCGAATTCTCTTATAACAATTCAAAAAAAAAGCAGGTATGTGGATGTCCCTCTGCTGTACAGTAGGTTACATGTGAGTCAATGTTAATGTATGGTATTCAATTTAAATTCAATGATATAATATCATTGCACACGAAAAACGATTCTGAGCTGAGACGGTTTGACAATGCGGATGTTTTATATTATATTTATAATGTTATTACTTATTATTATTAATACTTTAGACGTAAGTTGAATTAATATTATACAATTACAACAAAATTACTAAAATCGTTATTCTTGGTTATTTAATATGCAATTTCAACCAGATTTGATCATAAAATAAAAACAACAAAAAACTGTTGGTTTATAACTAAGATTTTTTTGTTACAGAATACTTACAGCTATAAAGGTTGAACATTTTATTAATTTTCAACAACTATTTTTAAATTTGAAATCCGATAAATGTTGTCTATAAGCCAACATTAAATACTTAGTATCTATAGTTCTTTCCTTCTGATTTACAGTAAAATAAGAATATCGCTAACTTTAAATGATAATAAAAAGAAAAATTGTGAATGTGAATTTTTCAAATGTCATTGTAGCAAAACATTAGGAGCCTTGTACTCAATATTTAAGCTTTTTTACTACCTGACAAATAAAATTTTAATGATATTCATAGAAATAAAACAAAAAAAATAGAAACAGAAATTGTCCGTAAACAGTTCAAAACGAATCAAAATATTTTGGGACTTTAGTCCTGTATAGTAAATCCTAATGTAAATACCCAGTGAAAAATTCATGAATTTTATTTAGAGTTACAACAAAAACTAAAATCAATTTTGTCGAACACCATTTTACAAAATATAACTTATACTACGAATAATACTATTTTAGATTTTTTTTATGATATGTTAGGGGAAAAAAACCTTGATACTATTGTACAATAATTCTCATAATTCATAAGTTATAAATAATATTAATAAAAAAAACTGTTATAGTAGAATGCATAATATTTGTAAACAAAGAATTAGATTATGATTACACTGAAGTTATTAAACCAATGACAAAGTACCTTTAAAACCTATTAGCAGAGAGATATCTCCCAACAAAATTTAAAATAATTTATTTTATTCAATAAGTTTCAAAAAATATTGCTGAATACTATATTTGTATACATACATTTCACTAACATTTTATTATATTGGTAAAATAGTAATTATATAAATATTCACCTTAAAAAACATTTCAAAGTTTACAATTCTCGTTATAGTAAATTTTAACTTTTTGTTGTTAGCATTATTCATTTTCATTGTTAACAATATCATTTTTTTACACTTCAAATCCATTTCGGTCCAATTACTGCTGTACACTGCGAATATTATTGAATCTTTCTTTGATAAAAAAAAGAAAGTAAATACTTTAAAGCGTATTCAATAAATTAATTTAAATATGTAATTTTATAATTCATCAAATCAACACATTTTTTCTACAGTACTGTCTATAAATATACGGGAACATATATAAAATTATTAATACATAATTATATTTTTGGTGATTTTGATTCGACATAAAAATTCAACAGTGCGATTCAAATTTCAACTCTATTAGTTATTGTTTATTGAATACCATAACAAAGCATTGCACGTGTAATGTACATGCCTAATCAACAAACATAATAAAGTACGATAAAAAAAATAGATTTCAATTACTTCATTGTGTAAGTTTTCAAATAAATAGCATAATGCAAATAATTTTAATACCATTAAAGGAATAACACTAAATATTCTTATTGCCATTAATTTCAAACTTTTAAATCTTTTATCGTTGGAGAAACTCTGAAATCATTTTTAGCCAGATAATTTATCTATTCATATATTAGTTCACAAATGTTCAGCACATGAGAGCTTCTTAGAACAGGATATCATATTTATATTTACCATTATGAAGCAAACCCAAAGCACGATGAACGTTAATAATATAATAACGATTTGTAACATCACAACTTCTTTAAATATTGATAAATATACATCATATTTCCTGAAAAGAACAAATAACAGGAGTAATGTTCAGTCACTTGGCATTTTCGCGTGCCACCTCCTATCAAAATTATTTGCTCATTGTTAGGATAAAACTCTTGTATATAAAAATATGTATTCATCTCCAGGTTCGATTTATTTTGTTAACAATTAAGTAATTCAAAATTTTTTTTATAAATTTAATATATTTGAACACTTACTCTATAACTGCTTGATGATCCATTATTATTGTTTTTAATTCATCATATATTAAGTCGTGTTTGTTAGAAATCTTTTTTTTTTCATCTCTGTCATCTACAAGTAAACAGAGAATGACTGTGTCCATATAATAATAGTTATTAATTGTCAATTAGTATGACCGGAATAAACATAAGTTTTAAAAATATATGATCGATCTTATGAAGCATTTTTAAATTGTCATATACGATATACTTTAATATAGACATTCATATCTTATATTATTTTAGATATTTACTACCAAGTAGAATAATAACTTCACATCAATTGTGTACGTTGTTGTATTTTTTATAACCTAGTTAATATACTTAAAGTTATCATCAAACAAAATATTAGTAAATAAAACATAAAGTGTATGCATACCTCTAAAGCCGTACTCACCGACTAAGGAAAGATCATCGCCAAACGGTTTATGCCCAAGTAATTCGAACGCTTTGTTAATCATTTGCATCTGACAGCTCAAGGCTAAGCAAAGTGACACCACAAAAAAATCAAATAGGAAGAATATAATTATAACTAAGACTAAAAACAAAGCCTCGACCGTGTAAAACATACTGTAGTGAGCATTGTATGTTTCGTCAGATACAAATAAGTATAAATCGAATAAATTATAACGGTAATTGCCTACCGTTCCGTCACGATATTTTATCGGTAATAACTCGTTCGACATTACTAGGGAACTAACAACGTAAAGTATTGCTGTCACTATATATGTGAGTGTCAATATATTTGTTAAAAACACAGATTTTTTCCTCCAACGATTCAGTATATATTCATCTCGATGGCTATGCGATGTAAAACCGTAGCACGTGACCGAAAAACAGTTCCATATGTCATTCGAGTGCTGGACAAAAACCCAAGTCGAATATGAAATCATTATCGCAAGGGCAGATTTCCAAAAATAATCCAAGCTCATTAGCATATTATTTTCAAAATAGTTAACACCACTCATGCCAAATATCACGCCTCCCAAAAATACATAGGTTAAAGCGAATATCAGAAACATGTGATAGACGTTTTTTCCATGAAATTGTTTGGTTCCAGGATCCAGCATTTGATATACACCTGAACGTTTAGCCAAAGTCATGTTAAGCACATGGTTCTTATCGTCCCGAATATCCATCATATATAAATAACTATTTAACAATAATGTGTAATAACAAAAAAAAAACTATAAAATAACTTTTGGTCGTGTAACAGTATTTAGTTCTCTTCACTCGCGAGCTAGGCAACTGTATTTTTGTTTCGGGTATAGACCTCGTCAACTTAATTTATATGTCCGCTGTTTAAAGTTTAAAATATTTGTTGTCACGAAATTGTTTAAATATCAACCTTTCATTTATTATTTAACTATGGCCTTAGTATTTTCTACATTTGTCCTTTTGAATAATACAGCTGTTGTTTTAATAATTATATGTTCGGTAGCAAGTTACATCCCCATATATTTCATCCCCCTTTTGCATGTAAAGTGTCTATTTAGTATAACGACGGAACGGTGTTGAATTGTAGAAGTATTTTTTCAAAACAATGAGGGTAACTGGGTTAGTGCATTTCGCTCTGCTGTAAAGTAGGTGGGTAAGTGGATAACTGTATAATGGATGGTATTAAATTTGAATTCAATGATATAATATCATTGTATACGAAAAAGGATTCTGATCGGAGACGGTATGTCAGTCAAGGATATTTTAAATTATATTGATATTGTTATTTTACGGTAGCTGCTAAGTTGAATTAATATTATTCATATTATTTAATTATTGACCTAAAATTATCAGTGATGCTAAAAAAATATTATAATATATACTTTTACTCGTTAAAATTGATTTTAATATGTAATATCATCCAAATTTGAACTTAAAATGTCTGTAAAAAATAACTGTATTTAAATATTTCTTAGATTTTTGATTACAGTATGTACTATTTATTAGAATTTTTATTTTAAATTTTCAATCCTTATTATTAGTTTTAAAAACTGACCATTTTGTAGTTGTTTAATTACAATGATTGATAATTTTCGAGATTTTGATGAATTTAGTCAAAATTCGAACTTTAAATGATTATAATAAAAATGTGTGCCTATGTATTTTTAATATTTTTCAATTGCTATTGTAATAATATATCAGGTGCCTTGTATTAAATTTTCATTATTTTTGGCCCAACAAATAAAATTTTATTGATATTTATTGAAAAAAAAACTAAAAAATTTGAAAATTGAAATCGTCCGTAAAAAGCTGAAAAACAGTCAAAATATATTAAAAATTAGATGGTGTATAGAAAATGCTTATATAAACATTCAGTGAAAATTTCATTTGTCTACAGTTATTTGTTTTTGAATTGCAACAAAATAAGAAAATCGCTACGTGAGAAATCGGGTGAATATCTAATCTTGTACACATTTGAACTTAAAATGCTCATAAAAATTTATGTTGACTTTTTTATAAACTTTTTTTATTGATAAAATTAGGCAAGCTTATGAGGAATCTTGTATTATATTTTCAAACCTTAGATATAAAAAGAAAAATTTTTATGAATTTCTAACTCAAAATAAATTGCACATTTTCGTCATTTTTACGTATCTTGTAAAAATTTAAACTTTGATTACCTATAAAAAAAATTGTGACTACAGATTTTTAATATTTTTCATCTGATTTTGAAACTATATATTAGAAGCCTACTATTAAGTTTTCAAGATTTTTTACCCAACAAACAAAATTTTATTGACATTTATAGAAAAAAAAACTAAAAAAATTTGAAACTGAAAATGCCCGTTAAAAGCTAAAAATAAGTCAGAATATTTTGAAAATGCTATGGTGTGTAGATCAGTGGCGTATTTACGGGGGGGGTCCATGGGGTCCGGACCCCCCATTGGCTCCATAAATACGTATCTAAAGTCTAATATGTATAATATATTTTTATATTCTGTGCAAATATAAGTTGTAACAAAATTGTTATTTTTTTACGTAATCGGGAAAAAAATGTTATCATAAATTGTTATGCAAGGTTGACACGTCTTTTCGTCTTGCCAGTTGGAAATTGATAAGAGTATATTATCTTCGGCTGTTATCAGTTTACCAGGCCACTTGGGGGAACAACTACAGAGTAGTTAAAATTGACCTCTTCTGTTTTGTAGAAAAACCTGCCGCGGATATTGATGGTTGATCTATTTACAGAATATGATAATATATGAGTCAAAATGATCGTAATTAATGATTACTTTTGTTATTGGTTTTGGTACTGAACAGTACACTGTAGATAATCCTTATATAAACATTCAGTCAAAATTGCATGTATATACCGTAATTTCTTTTAGATTTATACCAAAAACCAAAATCGATTTTCTCGAAAATTGGTTTATTGTAAAAATTCCCGTTTTTTCCTTAATTTATCATTTGTTTTGCACGGCGCTTTTGAAAACTACTAGGAAATTTTAACTTTTGACCCCTCAAAGTACCAACTAGATTCACTTTCCTATCAGAAAAGGTACTATTGAAGAAAATCGAAGCATTTTTACTGTCCTACAACGTGATGACAGACACAAAAATAAAAAAAATAAAAAAAAAAACACACATCATTGTAAAATCAATACATTCATCGCTCCGCTCAGAATCTAAAACAAAATAATAAGATTGTGTGTTTTAGATGTGACCAAGTAAATAAAATGAATTCATACACTGGAGTTTAATTTTTACAAACATTGTAAAAACAATGGAACATATATTGACATCCTATACTTATACCAATACTGTAGTAATGTCTGTAAAAACATACAACATTATTTTATTAACATATATACACTAATATTATTTTATAAAACAAGACCAAGTACCTAATATAAAATAGTTATAGATTAGCAATACATATTTTAGAATTTTTTATAAAGTTCTAAGCTGATAGATTTTAAAGGCGAGACATATGAGTGCGCAGACATTTCTAACTGGGTAGTTATACATAATTATTAAATATAACACATTACCACCACGGATATAGATATAGATATGTATAGTATATGTAGGTAATAGTATCTATAGCCGGGATTTACACTCACAAACGTACATTATATAATAATCTTATTCAGGACTAACTGCCCAAGTTATAAAAACTAATTTGGCTGGAGTAATCTCATTTAACTACATTTTCCATAGTAAAAAATTATTTAAAAAATAAAATTATTGATTATCATGATAATATTCAGAGTAGTCAAGCGCTTACCATAACTTATGAGCATGTTTATGAGTACAGATGAATTTATTGAATACACTTTGTTTCTAAGACGGGTATACATTATACAAGGTAGGTATAGTATACAAAGATACTGTAATACTGTATACACATACTATGCCAAATATGAATACTTTCAACCACATGACCGGACAGGTGTATAATGGACATGCATGTGCATTACAAACTATTCATGCACCTACAAACTTATTATTACAGTAAACAATTTTAAAGTATAGGTTGTAGTCACGTTTAACCTGGTTGAACTTTCTTTCAACGTCGAACAGGCATGTGTAATTATTATTCGACTATAGTACTTGTGACTTGGTGGTAAACAAACTAGACACGAAGAGCCTGCGTTGGCTAAGTACATCATAGACCTTAATATATCCTTTATTCACCGTCAGAGTATGATAAAAACGTTGTGACAATACAGTTCACTGTGGTTCTACAGTTTCTCGTCACGAAACACAACGGTGTATACCGTATACGTAATGAACTGCTTTGTAACATTTTCACCATACTCTGCGTGGCAAAACAAAAAAAGTGTACAAAAAACACATAAGGAGAATAGGGTATAGTGTCCTACACATGACGCAAATGGCGGTTAAATAATAAATAACGGTCATCATACACGATAATCGGTTTCATAATTACGGATAAATAATTGTATGTATTCAGTACAGGGCGATAAATGCTTAAACACAAAATTTGTACAGAGACTGATTTGAGCTGCTAACTGTAGTTGGTACTTTTTTTTCTTTTTTTTTTTTTATCACATTTCTTACCACACTCCGGGAGAACTAGTAGGTAGGTACCCGATTTAAGATACTATCCATGATGTATTAAAACCATAGATATTATAAGATATTCTTATAATATCTATGATTAAAACCACAGACAGGCGTGGACTGGTAAAAAAGGGCACAGGATGCTACATAATTTAAAAGTCAAATAACAAAAATGTTTGGGGCAAAATTAAAATATGTAGATTATTTATAAAATATTGAATATACGTAAATAAATAAGTACCAAATTACAACTAGCATTCAAACAAAATTGTATTGACATTTAGAGAAAAAAAAACTAAAAAAATTGGAAACTGAAAATGTCCGTTAACAGCTCAAAATATTTTGAAAATGCTGTGGTGTGTAGAAAATGCTTATATAAACATTCGGTCAAAATTTCATGTCTCTACGGTCATTTCTTTTAGAGTTATACCAAAAACCAAAATCAATTTTGTCGAAAATTGGTTTTCCGTAAAAATTCCCGTTTTTTTCCTTAATTTTTCATTTGTTTTTCCAGGCGCTCATGAAAACTACTTGGAAATTTTAGCTTTTGACCCCCCAAAGTACCAATTAGATTCACTTCGTAATACCTAAATCTAAATTTTCAACCACCCGATTAAGTAAAATATTATCTAAATAATAATTGTTATGATAAATTATTGATAATTTTATAGCGATAATAATGACTTAACGTAGGTAATATTTTAGTAAGTTGTTAATGTTCAACAATTCAAAATAACACATCATGAATATACCTAATCGTAAGTAGGTACATAGAAACAACTAAATATACGCCTATATTATTTAATTTAAAAAAAAATGTAACTTCCCATTTTTTATTATCTAAATAATTTATTTTAACCAATCCAAAAAATCATTTTTGTAGTCACCTCTTCGTGGATCCTTTGGATAATGCTATATATGGCTATCATAAAAATAATATCACAATTTACTAAATACATAGAAATTTATAGGTAGGTACCTGAAATGTATTGGGCGCAATTTACTATATTATGTATAAGTTTTTTGAAATAATTGGACCCAATACCTAAACAATTTTTCCCTTTCATTGTGCACAATTTACGTTTGTCCGATACAACACAACCATCACGATCGTATCCACAAGCAAAATTGACCCATAAAAAAAAATATATGAGTAAAAAAAGGATGGACAAAGGCCAATAGGCGTGTACCAAAAGTAATTATAGATATTCCATGTTCTTCATTTTTTGGTTACAGAATAACCAACTGACGTGGAACCTTGTTTTAAATTTTCAGTCCTTAGCTATAAAAGTTAAATATTTTATACATTTTGAACTACAAAATCATTTTTAAATTTTCAATATGATAAATGTTTTCAAAAATCAAAAATTAAATGTTTATAAAAAAAAAATTGCCTTTGTAGTTTTAATATTTTCCAATAGATATTGTATTAATCTATTAGAAGCCCTGTCTTACATTTTTATACTTTTTAACCAAACATATAAATTTTTACTGACATTTATTTTATGGAAAAAAACTAAAAAATTGAAAATGTCTGTAAACAGTTCAAAACGAGTGAAAATATTTTGACAGTTGTATCAAGTATAGGAATTATAGTAAAATAAACATATGGTGTCAATTTCAAAAACCTACAGTTATTCGTTTTTGAATAATTACAATAAATAAAAAAATCACTACATGAGATATCGATTGAATATCCAATGTTGTATAAATTTGAAAAAAAAAAAAAACATTCATAAAAATTTAATTTAATTTTCCAGTAGACATTTTTCATTTAATAAAGGTAGACAAAATTATGAGGAATTTTGTATTAAATTTTAAAATCTTAAATTTAAAAAGAAACATTTTTATGAATTTCTAACTCAAGTTTTCTAACTCTTGTTTTTAAGAGAGGTAGTCATAATGTAACAGATAAAATATAATAGGTTTAAATAGAATAAATGTATTACTTACAGCTGTTAATATTCACATTTTTGAATATGTCATATTATTCATATTACTAATAAATTATATGAGTCAAAATATAGATTATTCAATTTAAGTATTTATTATATTTATTATTTCCAGGCGGAATTTACAAATTAATTTTTGTATACCTATATATTTTTTCAAAAGGAATTTACGTGTGCCTTTTTTAACTTGGATATTTTCCTGGGTGGAATATATACCATAGACCTTATTTTCACCTGTTCGCTTCAGGCGTAATTTACAATCCCCCATTTACCTAATTATATATAAAGAATATAACCATAGACAGGAAACGGGTTCAAGTGCTCAGTATTCGTGTGACACGAACACTATATCGAACGCTGGTTTTTTAATAATGTACATATAATATTATTTGTGTAAGTCTGTATTTGTCGCCGTATACAACACTATACCTACTATAATATTGTTCGTTGTAAACTTATAAATATTTTGTGCAATATGCAACAGGTCATCGCATAATAGGTAGTAGCATACCGTGAAAATAACATTTTTTTTATTGAGGATGTCACGCACGAAAATAAAATAATGTTCTGCCCTAGTTCATGTGACACGCATACCTATTAAAAATAAAATAAAATAAACATTTTTAACCGAACCGTAATAATTAACATTATTTTATTACCAAACTTTTATATATTTTTAAACTATCTTTTAATTAAATGTTGTACTCTTTAAATATATAATATAATAATTGATTCCGAACAAAATAAATTAACCAGAAACTTTTCTGATATGAATAACCACTTTCTTTATTAAATTATAGGAGCTGATTGGTTGTAGATAGTGCAGAATGAAATGTATTTGTGTCTGTTATCACCTTTCGGGGCAGTAAAACTGCTTCGATTTTCTTCAACAGTATCTTTTCTGATAAGAAAGTGAATTTAGTAAGTATTTTGGGAGGAGGGGGGGGGGGGGTAAAAAGTAAAACATTCTCAAAAGTTTTCAAATGCGTAGGGAAAACAAAAGAAAAATTAAGAAAAAACGGGAATTTTTATGCAAAATCAGTTTTCAGCAAAATCGATTTTGGATTTTGGTATAACTCTAAAACAAATGATTGCAGATACATGCAATTTTCACCGGTTGTTTATATTAGCATTTTCTACAGACAATAACATTTTCAAAATATTTTGAATTGTTTTGAACTGCTTACGGACATACTCAGTTTCCTATTTTTTTTAGGTTTTGTTTGGATGAAAGTCAATTTTATTTTATTTGTTGGGTAAAAAAGGTTGAACATTTAATACAGGGATCCTAATAATATATTGTTACAATGACTCTTAAAAAATATTAAAAATCTATACTTATAATTTTTTTTTATAAGCATTTGAAGTTCAAATTTTAGCAAAATACGTAATAATCACGAAAATGTGCAAATTATTTTAAGTTATAGAAATTCATAAATTTTTTTCTTTTAAATCTAAGCTTTGAAAATATAATTCAAGATTTTTCATAAGTTTGCCTACCTTTTTCAAAAAAAAAATGTCTGCCTGAAAGTCAAATTAAATTTTTATGAGCGTTTGATGTTCAAATTTTTACAACATTTAAAATTCACGTTAAAAGGTCACATTGATTTTTCGATAATGTTGTCCTGCAGTTCCATTTGTTGTATTTGTTTATTGATTTTGGATTTTTGCGCAAATGGAAGCCTGTAAGACTTTTTATAAATAGGTATTTGTCTTACTGGTAATCTAATTACGTGTTCCGTGGCTGTGGTACATGTTATAAAACGTCGTTTTCTAAATGAAATATATCTGCGTATTGTTCTCAAATGTGTATTATTGATTCGCTTTGTTTTGTTTTTAAATGATCGCTACGTATTAATCCTTTTATTTTATCTACGTGGTCTCTACTGTTATTTATTAATTTAATTTCATTCACGTATTCAATGTCACTGGCGTAAGATATTTTATTAACCTGACCTATGGTGACGTTTTATATCGTTTCCGAAACGTTTAATACAGATATTATTATTTTATTGTTTTGAACCGTGTTAATAATATTAGCGCGGTATACGTCTGTGGCTAACTTTTGTTTATTTATCATAATTGGTTTATTTTCCATGGTTTGTATTTCACGCGATTGGTATTTCGACCACTGTTTCCGTTCTCGAGTTTAGTGTAAAACATATTTAATTTTCGTTAGATTTGTTATTATTGCTTATCGTTAACGTATTATTCGCTATGACGGCATTATTATTTGATAGAAATGTATGTCCTTAAATATCAAGTCGTAGCACTGGGAATTGTTTATCTACGACGAAAAAAATTAGTTTCGAATTCATTATTGTTTATGAATAGTTAAATTGTGATACTGCTTATTGTAGGAACAATTTTCTCGTTTATAGGTACCTTTCAAATAAATTTTATTCTGTTGGTTAATTGGTGTATTGCCCTTAAGGTTATTAATTTTGATTAAGTTTAAATCACTAATAGTACCTATCCAAAAATAAGTATATTTTTTCCGTATTAAAACTGGGTGATTCTAGTGTTATGTGATTTTGTGTTATTGAAGAAACGATGTGAAAACATCGTCTAACGGTGTTTGTAAAATCTGGGATGCCAGGCGCATGCCGCTGGTGGCTGTCATAACAAATAATATTTTCTATTTTGTAAGTATAGTAAAAACTCTTTATAACGGACCCTCTATAAGACGGAATTCTCCTAATAACGGAAAATAACAATTGTCCCAAATAACCTATATATTCCGTATATTTTAGTCTACCTATAATGGAAACTTCTTTAACGGAAAAAACAGTTGGTAATAAAGTGCGATTCCGTTATAAGGTAATATTACTGTATAACAAAAATATAAAATAACAGCAGTATGCAATCAACTCACTGAAGAACAAATTACAGCTGCAACAAGTAAAGAATTTATGAGGCTTGCTGAATCATGTTTTGTTCATGCTGGACAACAATTTTAACAACTTATACGTTAAATTAACTAAAAACTAAATAAACGTATAACTTAAATGAGAATTAAAGTTGTTATGAATTATTAATAAATACCAATAGATAAATTACATGTTATTAAATAAACAACATATTTATTTACGTGTCATCTAAGTATCACCTAAATAAATAGGCGTGAAAATGTTAGGCCTAAACAGTCCTAGAATAATTATTTTTAGAGTTACAGTAAAAAAACATAAAATTTCACGCAATTTGCTGAATTGCTGTTGATCGGCTGTAACTTGGTCAATTTTGGACTTGGAATGTTGGTTAAACGACCAACATGTATTAAAAAATTAGGCAAAAAATAATTAGTGCTTTAAATAAGTGGCTGCCATTTAAGAAAAAAAGTTACAGTGCGCATGCGCAAGACTAATTAAGTTGAAAATACTCAAAAACCATAAAAATGTGTATTTTTATATCATAACAATCAACAAGAAAGCAGAATTAAAATTGCGGGGATCTATACGCAAAGATATTGAATGTTCTCTATCAGCGTTTACGGGAGCGCGTAAAATAGCCGAAAATATTTCAGCCGACCCGTATTTTGGCCGAAAAATATTTCAGCCGAAAAATAATTGATTGGACAAGTATATTAGCAGAACCGTATTTTAGCCGACAAATATTTCAGCCGACAGTTTTTTATCCGACAAATATTACCACCGACCGTATTGTAGCCGACAATATTTTATCAGACAAATCTTTTAGCCGAACCGTATTTCAGCCGACAGTATTTTAGCCGACAAATATTTTGGCCGACAGTATTTTATCAGACAAATATTTTGGACGAACCGTATTTCAGCCGACAGTATTTTAGCCGACAAATATTTTGATAGAACCGTATTTCAGCCGACAAGTATTTTGTCCGAACAGTATTTGAGCCGACACGTATTTTGTCAGAACCGTATTTGAGCCGACAACTATTTTGTCCGACAGTAATTTAGCCGACATTATTTCAGCCCCATGATAAGAATTTATAGCTGATAATTGATAACCTCCAAAAAACATAACCATGGTTACATTTAATCATTTATTATAAAAGTTTAACAAATCATGATTATTGATAAAGCAAATTTTCTTATGATATTTTAAATTTTTAGAATTTTTTGAACGAATCTGAAATCTGAATAACTAGGTACCTAATTGAATATTCATTAAACTGACCAAATGAATAAATAAATGAAATCTACATGCAATTCCCTAACGATATCCCACCCCACTTATCATTCTCTTATGTAGCCGCCTGTAGGTATGATTAATCTCACTCGAAAGCGTACGGCCACGGTTTATACTTCCATAGTGAAACCTGGTTTCATAATAGGGAAAATATGTAGGACTAGGAGCCATTAGGAAATGTACGAAATAACTTACTATTTCCGAAATTGTCTGATTGTTAATTATTCCAAATATGCATTTGTAATGTCTATTATAAAATGTAAACGTTCATAAATCATCAATTTAGATTATAAAAAATTAACCAAAGGTACCTACACAGATTGACATACAAATATGCATCTTTTAAAATAAAATTGCATTTTACTGCAATATATTGCATATTAGTATTATTATTTTTCAATTGTTAAGATTATGAAATGAGTGATTATATATTATGTACGATGTACCTGTAAACTGTATATTATATATATTTTATAAACTGCATATTTTTAGTTTTTACTATAATTTTATTGATTATCAAATAAAGATTTGGTTTAATACACATAATTTTCCAATTTGTATTCTAATAACAATAACATAATAATCTAATAAATATAATAATTACAGTTAATATCTTATTGATATCCATTACAATACCAATTGGCTTTCTAATATATTTAAAGTCATATCTAATAGATGTAGGTACCTATTAGATAAATCATATATTGTAGGTACATCCATTAGTTGTACCTGTGTTACGTGGGGCCTAATTCATTTTTGTTTCAACACAGATTAATACAATATTTTTTATTAAATGTCAAATAATTTTATTTTTATACTTTTTTAAAATCTCAAAAGTTAGTAGGTAATTGAAATAAATAAATTTAGTGATTACAATTTTAGCTGATCGACAATAAACTAAATGCATACAATTATAAACAAATTACAAACTATTGTAAATCAGACTTTTACAATGCATGTTTGAGTATTCTAGATTTCAGTGGCGGCGCCAGATATTATTGATTGGGGGGGAGGCGTTACGGGGGCAAATTTTTTTCTGCTGGGGAATTTATATATTGCTAGGTACTTGAACACCCAGTAATTTGCTTATATCATATATTCAGAAGGTATAGATAAAAATATTTCGGGTATAATATGCTATATTTCTAAATAATAAAAAAAAGTAATTAGGTAAATAATTAATTGATAAAATGTCTTTATTTACTTACATATTTTGAACATAAGTAATGGAATCCTAAGAGGGTATAAGGTATAACCTAAATACTTATACTACCTTTCATATTAACTTGTAATAAGGTTATCTGACTTATGATAGGTACTAATGTGTTATATGCACATTCATATTTTATGTTCATTGCAATTAAACAAATACAGAGAGGGATTTTTAAGTATCTAAATAGCAACATTTTTTTATTACCTATTAAAATAAAAATCAATAAATACAATGTATTATATTTGCATTATTTATTTTATTTAATTACTAGCTGATCCCGTGTACTTTGTTACCCGTTAAAATGTACCAAATCTATATGACTCAAACTTTGTTCAATTCGTTATTTAATATTCAGTGTATGGTGTTCAAAATGTATCTTAACTATTCCGTTGCCCGGAATAATAATAATAATTCTGAATGATGTTTTGGGTATCTATAAATCATCTAAAATTTGTACACCCTCCTTGTCACCCTGCTACCAAACTGATTCTCCTATCATGGAAGGGTGTTGTGTGAAGGAACCAGTTTTTGTCGGTGCACCGTGCGTTCTCTTACTGGACAGTATGTACAATATTGTTTATAGTATTGTGAGTTTCATGGACTGTATTAAAAATATAATTCTCATAGTTTTAAACCAATGTAATATAGGTATTCACTGTGATCCTATGATAAGGTCTTAAGATATGTAATACTTACACAAATGGTACCTAGGTGTTTATAAAGTAGTATTTCCATTAGTTGAATGCATTCTTTTCAAATTGTCAAGCGAGGAAAATGTTTTGAACGTAAATTACTTTTACAAATATTTTATTGGTAGCAAGAGCTTTAGCTTAAACAAATGTCATAGGCACCTATGTACTTGTCTTATGTAACTCCTTACCTTCCTTAAAAACATATTAAATAAATTTGTATAGCTAGGTATCTAAAGTCTGTCACTAACACTATAATACCATCTTCATAATTTACACCTGCTGTAACATTCAGTAATATAAAAGTACAAATCGTATATATATATTAATCATTAAATACTGTGTATAACATACACACTGAAAGCAAAATGTCAAAAGCGATGATAGGCACTCAATAGCATGTCGTTACTAATGAATAATATTAATAATAATAAAAGAAGATTTCCAATGATATGGGAAAATGTCTTTGTTTGAAGAAAGACTGAAAATGTGATGTATAGGGGCAGTAAGGACGAATCTACAATGATCAGCTACAGCCCATATGAATGCTGGTTTCATAGTAACCAAGTATGTACTAGGTAATACCTACTCATGATATTTATACTCTTACTCTGATACTATGTAAGTTAATAACTTAAAATTTAAATTTTAGGCTGTGTGGCGAAAAATGCGTAAATTAGGATATTTAAATTTAGTAAACACCAATGGTTATGCATCAAAAGTTTTGAAAATGATTATGGTTTTTTAACAATGAATAGAATTATTTATTTTTGTTAAGCTACTTTTTTAACTTGTAAGTAATGTAAATTCACCAAATTAAAATAAAGTAGGTTCCTTAAAAATAATTTGACTACCAAAAAAAAATGTTATTTCCTTGACATTGCAATTGTGTAACCACAGTTCGGGTTGTAGATGGTCACCACTTCAAATGTCCCGAAATTTCATTCTTATCAGTTTTTTGTAGTCATATCAAACGGTTGGTAAGGTGTGACCAACAGTTGGATACCAGAACTAATATTTATCATTAAGTTATGAAATATTGTCGGCTAAAATACTGTCGGATCGGATATTTGTCGGCTAAAATACAGTTCAGACGAAATATGTGTCGGCTACAATACAGTTCGGGCGAAATATGTGTCGGCTAATATACGGTTCGGCTAAAATATGGTTCGGATTAAATATTTATCGGCTAAAATACTGTCGGCCGTAATATTTGTCGGCTAAAATATGGTTCGGATTAAATATTTTTCGGCTAAAATACTGTCGGCTATATTACTGTCGGCTAAAATACTGTCGGCCATAATATTTTCGGCTAAAATATAGCCCCTCGCGTTTACGCATCACACTCTATATTATAAGGTACCTTTTAAATATAAGTATGTTTATTATTGTTTATAGTTAGTAAATTGTATTTATACAATAATAAAAGAGTATTTACTAAGTGAATCTAGTTGGTACATCCAGGAGGTCATTTTTAAAATTCCCAATAGTTGCAAACTATAAACACACAGTTTCTTTATAGTTATTTATGATCAAATTTGGACAAAATTACATATTAAATAACCAAGTATAACGAGTTTAGTTATTTTGCTGTAATTTTATAATATTATTAATTCAACTTACCACCTACTGTATTAATAATATGAAATAATAATATAAATATAAAATAAAATATCCACACTGACAAACCGTCTCAGCTCTGAATCGTTTTTCGTATACAAAGATATTATATCATTATTGGATTCAAATTGAATAACATCCATTATACAGTTGTCAGTTATCCACTTACCCACCTACTTTACAGCAGAGCGAAATCCACTTACCCTTCAATTGTTTTGTGGATTTTGAAAAAATACGTCTACAATTCAACACCGTTCCGTCGTTATACTAAATAGACACTTTCCATGCAAAAGGTAAATTATATGGGGTTGTAACTTGCTACCGAACATATAATTATTAAAATAACAGCTGTATTAATTAACATAAAAATGTAGAAAATATTGAGGCCGTAATTAAATAATAAATGAAGGGTTGGTATTTAAATATTTTCGTGATGGTAAATATTTTAAACCTTAAACAACGGACATATAAATTAAGTTGACGAGGTCTGTATCCGTGAACAGAAATACTGCAGTCGCCTAGCTATCGCGAGTGAAGAGAACTCAATACTGTTACACGACCAAAAGTTAATTTAAAGTTTTTTTTTTTTTATTACACATTATTGTTAAATAGTTATTTATGAATGATGGATATTCGGGACGATAAGAATCATGTGCTTAACATGACTTTTGCTAAACTTTTAGGTGTATATCAAATGCTGGATCCTGGAACCAAACAATTTCACGGGAAAAACGTCTACCACATGGTTCTGATATTCTATTTGATCATTGCAGCTGTGGTAGGCGTGATATTGGGCATGAGTGGTGTTTACTATTTTGAAAATAATTTGATTTTAAGCTTGGATTATATTTGGAAATCTCCTCTTTCGGTAATAATTTCCTATTCGACTTGGGTTTTCGTCCAGCACTCGAATGACATATGGAACTGTTTTTCGGTCACGTGCTACGGTTTTACATCGCATAGCCATCGAGATAAATATATACTGAATCGTTGGAGGAAAAAATCTGTGTTTATAACAACTACATTGACAGTTTTGTATATCACGACAGTAACGCTTTACATTTTTAGCTCCCTATTAATGTCGAACAAGTTATTACCGGTAAAAAATAATGACGGAACGGTAGGCTATTACCGTTATAACTTATTCAATTTATACTTATTTGTATCTGACGAAACATATAATGGACTCTACAATATGTTTTTCCTGGTCGAGGCGTTGTATTGTAACTCCATTTTAGTAACATTCATCCTATTTGATTTTCTTGTGGTGTCACTTTGCTTAGCTTTGAGCTGTCAGTTGCAAATGATTAAAAAAGCGTTCGAATCACTTGGGCATAAACCGTTTGGCGATGAACTTTCCTTAGTCGGTGAGTACGGCTTTAGAGGTATGCATACATTTTATGTTTTATTTACTAATATTTTTATTTTTACATATCTACTACTAGTGTTATTGGCTTTACATTATTCAGAACAGATTATAAAGTTTATTGTTTAAGTGTTGAGTGAAATTTTGTAATTCAGTAGAACACAGCTATATGTATAATATGGGTTATATTTTAATTCAACGATACATCTTTGCCAATAAAATAAGATTCTGGGTAGAATATTAATATTTTAATTGTTTATCCAATTGTATTAGAAAATATATCAATGTATATAAGTAGGGGCTCGATTCGATTTGCTACCAGAAGCGTATTTCGAAGTTTTATATTAGATTATAGCATTTTTTCTAATTGTGGTAAGAACTGTTTACATAAAAACTTTGAACAAAATATTTATTTGAAAATCACTCCAAGTTATAAACTAATATGAATACTTGATGATAAATTTAAGTATATTAACTAGGTTATAAAAAATACAACAACGTACACAACTGATGTGAAGTCATTATTTTACTAGTTAATATCTAAATCTAAAATCATCAAAATTTAAGCTTCATTTACATAAAAGATACAAATTTCTATATTAAAGTATATCGTATATGATAATTTTAAAAATGCTTTATAATATCGATTATATATTTTTAAAATTTATGTTTACTCCAGTCATACTAATTTACATTTAATAACTATTATTATATGGACACGATCATTCTCTGTTTACTTGTAGATGACAGAGATGAAAAAAAAAAGATTTCTAACAAACACGACTTAATATACGATGAATTAAAAACAATAATAATGGATCATCAAGCAGTTATGAAGTAAGCGTTCTTATATATTTAATTAAAAAAATTTTTGTTCTGCTTAATAATTGCTAACGAAAAAAATCGAACTTGGAGATGATTACATATTTTTAATACTCTTCACAATGAGCAAATAATTTTGATGGTAGCTAGCACGCCTGTCTTTTAATGTTTATCATTGGACGCCAAATTACTGAACACTACTCTTGTAATTTTTCTTTTCAGGAAATATGATTTATATTTAGCAGTATTTAAAGAAGCTGTGATGTTACAAATTGTTGCCGTATTAATAACGTTCACCATGCTTTGGGTTTGCTTCATAATGGTAAATATAAATATGATATCCAGTTCAAAGAAGCTCTCATGTCCTGAACATTTGTGAACTAATATATGAATAGATAACTTATCTGGGCAAAAATGATTTCAGAGTTTCTCCAACGATCAAAGATTTAAAAGTTCAAAAGTAATAGCAATAAAGTTATTTAGTGTTATTCCTATAATGTCATTAAAATTATTTATATTGTGCTATTTATTTGAAGACCTACATGATCAAGTAATTGAAATCTTTTTTTTTTTATAGTATTTTATTATGTTTGTTGATCAGGCATGTACATTGTACGTCCATTGCTTTGTTATGATATTCAATAAACAATAACTAATAGAGTTGAGATTTGAATCGCACTGTTGAATTTTTATGTCAAATCAAAATCACCGAAAATATAATTATGTATTAATAATTTTATATATGTTCCCGTATATTTATAGACAGTACTGTAGAAAAAATGTGTTGATTTGATGAATTATATAATTACATATTTAAATTAATTTATTGAATACTCTTTAAAGTATTTACTTTCTTTTTTTTATCAAAGAAAGATTCAATAATATTCGCATTGTACAGCAGTAATTGGACCGAAATGGATTTGAAGTGTAAAAAATTGATATTGTTAACAATGAAAATGAATAATGCTAACAACAAAAAGTTAAAATTTACTATAACGAGAATTGTAAACTTAGAAATGTTTTTTAAGGTGAATATTTATGTAATTACTATTTTACCAATATAATAAAATTCTAGTGATATGTATGTATAAAAAATAAAAATATAGTATTCAGCAATTTTTTTTGAAACTTATTAAATAAAATAATTGATTTTAAATTTTATTGAGAAATATCCCTTTGCTAATAGGTTTTAAAGATACTTCGTCATATTGTTTTAATAACTTCAATTTATATCTTAATCTAATTTGTTGTTTACAAATATTATGCATTCTACTAAAACATATTGTTTTTATATGTTATGAATTATGAGAATTATCGTATAACAGTATCAAGGTTTTTTTCCCCTAACATATTATAAAAAAAATCTAAAATAAAATTATTCGTAGTATAAGTTGTATTTTGTAATATGGTGTTCTACAAAATTTATTTTGGTTTTTGTTGTAGCTCTAAATAAAATTTATGATTTCTTCACTGCGTATTTATATTAAGATTAACTATACGGGACTAAATTTTAAAAATATTTCGATTCGTTTTAAACTGTTTACCGACATTTTCTGTTAACAATGTTTTTATTTTTATTTCTATGAATGTCAATCAAATTTTATTTGTTGGGTTGTAATAAAGCTTAAAAATTAAATACAAGGCTCCAACGTTTTGCTACAATGACATTTGAAAAATTCACATTCACAATTTTTTTTTTTATTATTATTTTAAGTTAGCGATATTCTTATTTTACGGTAAATCTGCAGAAGGAAAGAACTATTGATACTAAGTATTTAAAGTCGGATTGTAAACAATATTTATCGAATTTAAAATTTAAAAATATTTATTGAAAATTGATAAAATGTTCAACCGCTATAAGTGTTCTGTAACAAAAAATCTCAAAAATTTAAACACACAGTTTATTTTTATTGTTATTTTATGATCAAATTTGGACGAAATTACATATTAAATAACCAAGAATAACGATTTTAGTTATATTGACAAATAAATATTTAATATTAAGCAATGATATAAATATTTGAAAATACTATTAAGTTTTTATGGTAATTAAAAATTACAAGAAAAGTAAATATGAGTACAAAGATTTTGTCAAAACTAATTTATAATTTTTATTATTTTTTACTATAGACAATGCGTGATACTTACTCAATTTTATCGGTTATAATCAATTATATAAAAAATGTGGAAGAATAACAACTATTGTTCAACAATTTAATTTATTTATAAGTACTATGAATATAAATAAATTACATTAAACCTAGTTCTACTACAACACGTCATCTCATAATAACTCATATAGGCATAAGCATAAAAA
>JANEHU010001898.1:0-18541 GCA_027563435.1 Nasonovia ribisnigri | reverse complement strand
CCACAAAATGTCCTTTAACAAAAAGTATTGGTAAAGTAGGTATTAATAATAATTACAATAACAATGACAGCCGTCATTATGTTGAGTATACATAATTTAAGTCAAACTAAGCTTCAATAATTCATATCTATGCAAAACTAGACAAAAAAAAGGGGAAACTAAATACTTACAAAATTTGCTGATAGAAGCAGTGGGTTATTGCGTTCATGTTACACCTGATCGACATTCGACATCATAACTTGGATTTTCGTTGTTTAATGAGTAATGACTCTTGACTAATGATAAATCGAATCTCGAGAAAATTCGAAATACCAAATAGAAAGTGAGGTTGAACTCTGGCTTTTAGGTCTGGAGATAAAATGATAAGACCATTATCACTGAATCAATACTATCGCTACAGCAATACTCCTCCGCGGTGTTACCACAACAATAGTTTTGTATGCCACTATAATAATAGTTTTACACCATGTAATCGCGAAGTTTTTCAAGTCCAAAATAATAACACGAAGTACGAATTATGACATTGATTATAGTTTAAACATTATTATTTAATGTTAAAATGTATAATTATCATACGTAGGTAGTTATAGTTGGTTATTAACTTTTAATAATCGATAACTATAATATATATATAATATAACTAATGTAAAAACGTAAGGTGAAGTTTACACTTCTTATATTATTGTAAAAAATGTGACTGACGTGAAGGTGCTTAGTTTTTTTGAAACCTCTCGGAAAGGTACAGATATTATTATGATAATTTCGTTTTTCCACCGACTTTCACGGATGCACTTGGCATTTGGGTCTTGGAAAATATGTCGAAATATCGGAAAACGTCTAATAGGTTTTTTTATTCGTATATCCTAAGACAGGCACCAGCAACCCGCGGCCCTTGGAACTTTTTGCTGCGGCCCTCCAAAAATATTTCATGGTGTTTAAAATTTAAATTTTATATCTTAAATTGTTACAAATAAAATTGAATTATGACTATTATATATTTATATAACAATGTGAGATAAGCTACCCAGTAAACATGTCAATGTCTTTTAGATGTCTATTATATACCATTTATTAGATCAAAATATCTATTTTTGATGTATAATAGATGTCCTTTTTATGTTCCAAAATAAGTCTAAATGAGACAACTATTTAAAGTCTAAGTGAATATTGTTAATATACGTATTTAAGACTGTCTTTTATTGGTATACAAACTAGCATTTTAGATGTATATAAAATATCTATTATTTGTATAGGATATGATACATGACTAATTAATATAATTTAATTATATATATTTAATTATATTATAAATCTTTATGTTAACCATTATTGACTAATAAGTCCACTTTTATAAATTAGTATTACTATTATACATTAAGAGGTAAATGTAAATATTTATAGTTGGATAGGCATTAAATGTAATTAATATATTCAAATACAAAAATGAATACTTACACAAAATTTATTTATTTTAATAAGTATAAATAAATAATAATTAATAATTGGAAAAGTGCGCACTTCCATAAAATACGATATATAATATATAAATGATATTAAAATAAAACATAACAATTAAACATGTTGAGTCAAAATTAAAAATTAAAGCTTCTAAGCTTTTTTTAATGATGTTCACAATAAAATTTAATAACATTGACATATATATTTAGTCAAATTAAAAAAAAAAACCGTTATAAATTAAAATACACTATAAGTCTATAATACTATATACTCTACCTACCAACCACAATACCACTTAATATTATTATTTATTGTTTTTATATTTGTCCCGGGGGACAGCGTAACCAGTTCTTTATTCTGCATCTAACCACATCTTCAGATCCTGTTGGATGTTTCACCATAGTTACATCTTAAAAGGTTAAAATAATAGTATAATTAATTTGATAACTTTAATTAGAATAAGTAACACTTGTTTTAGTTAAAAATAGTCTTACCAAGTACAATACTAAACATTATCAAATCTTTGAAAGCATGTTTTCCAGAGTTTCGACCTTCAAAGTTGTAGTTAGATGCACAGTGGTCTGTTAATAATGTTCTTAGTATCAATGTAGTAGTGTCATTCTGCGATCTTCCCCCACATTGCTGTAATCTACTGATCTAAAATTAAAATTAAATTTGAATTACTTTTTTATTATGGTAGTTTTTAATAATTGGGTGAGTAAATTAATTAATACCATTAGTTGTCGTGAAGCAGACAATTGAAATTTTTCTTCGATATCACACACTTCAGCTACAGATTTAGCAGGTACAATGAAATGTTCAGAACATTTTTGTCTGATTGTTGATTGGGGTTTAGCTTCTCCCATTGCTCATGATTAATTTTGTCAGTAATTTATTGGTTATCTGTTGACCTCTTACAATTTGTTGAACTAGCAAAATTTGCCGTTGTAATAAATGTATTGTAGCATGAGACAAGTCCACGGCTCCGGATGATGAAGGCTGATACTGTTCATTTTCTACAAAATAAAATATAAATATATAACACATACCTATAATAAGTATGACTTTTATGCTTATGCAGAAGAAAATATTTACCTTCATTATGAGATTCATTATCATTTTCAAACATTGGTGGTGATAAACAATTGCCAGAATTTGTTTCTGTTGGTAGCTGATCTACAATACATTTGATATTAATAATTGACAAGTCAGTAAGCAATAACTGTGTAACATAAATTATTTAATTTTAATTACCTTGAACAAGTAAATTCATTTGTGTTAAATTATTTTCTGAAATTGAATTATCGATATTATATTTCTGTGGAACTGGAGTGGTAAAAATTGATGTGACTTTTTTGAACACTGGAGTCGTAGATTTTGAAGATTCTCTTATTTGATTTTGTGATACTGGAGTTGTGATGTTATTAGACTGTTTTAAATTGTTTGTTCTATTATAAGAATCATCTAATAAAAACATATATTTTATGTTAAATGAAACAAGTTATAAGTTAAGTAACTTAGCACAAAAAAAAAAATCCATACCAAGGGATCTTATCCAAGTAGGAGGTTCTGGCATAGTTATCACTGATGGTGAATAACTATCTGATTCTGAATCTGAATTAATTTTCCAAGTATTTGGTTTCTTCTTACGCTTTCCATGACCCCGGTTTTCAATATTCGAGCTTTCAGCATCATCATCATTGTCATATTTTGGTAGTTTACTTCTAGCTTCTTCATATGATCCTATAATTAAAATATATTAGGTACTGATAAAATAGATATAAAAGGAAAAGTCTGAACTCTGTTGCTTTCCAATAAGGAAGCTCATGTAATGACCTAGGTTTCCTGGAAAACTCACAAGGAATAAATTTAGCAATTTCACATTAATTGGTAGAAACATTTCTAACTGTAATACTCGAAAATCCAACATTAATATTACCTAGTGTGTTAGGGCGGCCTAATGAAGTTGGACCAGATTTCCATAAATTAAGAACTTTTCTCACAACTCCTAAACACACTAGGAGGGCATATACTCTAAAGGGAAGTCTGTTATCATACGTATCCCTGGAATTTGAAGCAAGGGTGATTGACTTTTACAGTGATCTTTATAAATACCATCAGCAAAATTTTCATTATTTTGTAGTGCTGCATTCAAATCAGTAAAACACATTCTATTTTTTATATGTTCACCTTCAACCACACATTTCTCACAAGAAAAGTAACCTGTATGACCTTTAATTTGTTTGACTAAAGCTCGAGCCGGTGCATCACAGATGTAACAAATCACTCGGAATGACTTATAATTTCCATTAATCAAAATACCTCGTTGCATTAATATTTGTACTTCTTCAACATATTCCATTAGATAACTATTAATATCGTTAGGTTCTTTACTACCATAATAAGCACCTATCATAAAAGGTTCAGATTTTATTTGAACAACACAGCACGATATTGGCCAAAGACATCCATAGTTTCCCTTATTTACTGGCACCCCATCAAAATTAATAAGTACATCGCAATTATTTACATTTTTTAACAATCCGTCATTATATTTTAACCATACTTTATACAAACCATCCTCCAAGCCAAAATGAATATACTTTCCAAGGTCACCAACAACTCTTGTCACAAGTGGTATTTTAGGGGTTTTCATAAGAGTTCTCGCATCTTTAGGAAGTTTAATCACATCAGATGGATTACATTCATTTAGAATTTTAATTAAGTTGGTAACTACATTAAGAGGGACACAGTTAATTGAAACCCAATGTGCTAGTTTACATTGAAGAGCATTTTCTTCATACATTGTACTACTACCCTCCATTTCAATTTCACTTTCCAACCCATTTTCACTTTCAGATGAGGTTTCAATATCACTTTCATAGGGGATAATGTTAAAATCGTCTAAACTATTTTCGTGTTCAATATTTTTAACTAAATGTGCTGGCGTTGCAGTACTTTGTATTATTTCAGGGCCGTTAAGTTCATTTATACCATAATCGTCTATAACGTTGAGCTCGACCTAAGTGTTTAAAATCTTTATAACGATTTTTAGGCATACTTACAAAATCAATTTAAATTTTGGTGTGAGGCTGATCTTTATGTCTTGATATCGTACACTTCCAGGACGCACTCACAGAATAAAATGAACCACAATACGTAGACACAAAGTACAAAGTAGTGCGACAAGCGCGATTGACGAAGGTTATCAGACATTCTGACAAACGATAAATTAAATAACAAAATACCCACATTAAACTAATAATAAATTAATAAATAATATAATAATATAAAACCACACGAGACATAAGAATATTATTATCTGCCGTTATAATAGTTTAAATCACGATGTAGAGAAGAGAAGGTGATAACACTCGGCTTGATCGGGAGAAAAAAAGTGGCTTATTTTTCGACGGCAATTTTGTAGTTTAAATAAAATCCACCGTGAGCACCACAAGCTTCGAAGGCCGGTTGTTATTCAATAATAGCATTATAACCACTATGTAATTATGCATTATTTTCATTTTAAATCATAATTTATAAATAAATTAATATTTTATTTAAGATGAAAAATACCTGTGTGGCTGTGTGTGCCTATGCATAATATAATATAATATATTTGTTTTTAATTTAAATTTTATATGTTTAATTTGTCTCAATTGTGTACAATGCTCATGTGTATAAAACATTTTTAAGTAAATGTTTATTTTCCATATAGTTATGAGTCTTGTGACTATAAATTATATCCTGATTTGGGTAGTATTTTTAAATTTTTTTTAAATTATACAAATTTCAATAATAAACTAGATTTATTATCAACATAAACAAATGTGTTATTTAATTAAAATTATAATTATATCACAATCAGTTGATGGAAATATGAAACTTAGCTTAAATATGTTATAGGAATATTATAATAAAGAAAAATTAGTATAATATTATAAATTTTTATAACAATTTAAAATTGAATTAACATGTACATAATAGTTATTATTATGTATAATAACTATAATTAATAATATAATATTATTAATAATTTTTATTTTAAATTTTAATACTTATTTAAAATATTAATATCAGTATCTTGAAAATAACTTAAAATTATTGCATGTACAAATAATTTATCATAGTATAAACAAAATTATTAGTACCATATAATAAAATATTACTGTGGAACTATTAAGTAATTATCTACTTTAAATTTAAAAATTTTCATAAATTTTGTTTAGTCTATTGTGGTCTTATACCGTTGGTTGCTCGAAATAATGTGATATTCTTTCCTTCACTAGCATATCCCGTCTTACAGCCTGGCACAAAACATTTATTTGGCATTTTATAAATTAATTTACTATTAAACTTTTGAAAATATAGGAAAGCCTATTGAGTCTGCCAGTAGTAAGTAACTAATGTTTTAATGGGCAGTCAGAGTTCTTACAATAATTCTATTAAATTTGGAACAATATTGGGAAGGGATTTTTATTTTAAATACTGTTTATTATGACTGGAAGTCTACCTCTATATATTTATTTTATTGAATTCGTGCCTATATATAATATTTTTATTTATTTCAACTTGCAAGTATGATATAATTATACTTCGTATGAATTATGAAATTTGATCAATAATACCATATTATATAGTTCATTTTCAATACATTTTAATAGGAAATAATTAATGTAACCGGCCTTCGAATACTGTGGCGGTGCCCGGTGGTATTCATGTTAACTAAAATAGTGCCGTCGAAAAATAAGCCACTTTTTTCACGGAGTGTTATCACCTTCTCTTCTCTACATCGTGGTTTAAATTATTATTTATTGATAAAAAATTGATAGTGAGATACAGCGCCCCTCCACTAAAAATTACGTACAACAGTCTGCTACAGTTGCCGCAGGTCCAGCGCTAGTGCTGCTATAGCGGCAAGCGCTGAAGCCATAGACAAGAATTGTAGCGCCAAGCGGCTATAAAATATTAATATAATACATTAATACGTCTATTATACATAAATATCCTACCTAAAAAAATATGTTTACAATAATCATTGTTTTATACTTTTATATGTCTAATAGAAGTATTCTACTAGACGTGTATAATTCATAGACATTCGAGACTTCCACATAGACATACATAGGTACCCAACTTTGACGTCTCGTAGACTTGACATGTTTACTGGGTATGGAGCTCAAGAACTAATCAATAATTATTTTTAAACTTTTTTAATTTTTTAATTTTCTCTACTAATGTATTTAATTAAAAATTAATTAAAATAACTAAAACCGCAATGTTAAGCTCATAAAATGATTGTTGCTATCCGTAAATACATTAGTATTATATGTTAAAATTATATTTTATAGTATTTTAATTTTGTATGCGGCCGCCAAAGTAAAACTGTAAAAAATTATGGCCCGTGTGAGTAAAAAGGTTGCCGATCCCTGCCCTAAGAGATAAATATCCGGTAATCAGATTTTCGATGTTTTGATTTTCCGACCACTTTTCACGGACGCTCTTGGCTTTTGGGTCTTGAAAAAATTTCAAAATATCGAAAAACGTCTAATACGTTCTTTATTTGTATACTGTAATGGAAAAATATCCCGTAGTCGTATTTTAAAATTGTTCGTACAAAATATTTGTTACCCTATTATAATAGGTATATTTTAATGAACCTGTATTGTTTTAAATAAGTGAATATAATATTTATATATTATTTTATTTAAAACAATTTTTTAAGAGTGTTCATCTAGCATAATATGTCCAGCGTTCAAAAGTGAAATTTCATTCTTTTTTTTTGGAAATTTATCAACTAGTTTCTTATAATTTGTTATGCAATGTTTGGATTTTTAATTTTACATTTCTGACTTAAATATAAATTCCACATTTAGGGACCCTGAGCTGATTTTTAACCAGCAAGAATGAAATATTATACTTATTTTTAGGGAAATATGCCATCAGTTTGTAATTTATTTGTAACACAGTTTTTTTAATTATGAATTCCAAATTTCTACACTGATTTTACGTTTGATTTTGAGGTGTACTGATAAGAAGTTAGTTCAGCGCTCAAAAGTGAAATTTCTTATTCTTTTTTTAGAAAACTTATTACTAATTATAAATTTAGTAACCACTTTGTAATAAATTGTAACGCTGCAATATTTGGAATTTTAAATTTAAATTTTCTGCCTTAAATGTATAGGTACATTCCATTTTAAGACATGCTGAACTGACTTCAATCGAGCGTCCAAAACTGAAATTTCATAAATTTCTTTATATAGTATAATATGTATCCAAATATCCCGGTAAGCAAACTACAGCATACCTACTATAGAATTTTTTTTCGCTTAACAGAAGAGTTTGCCCCCGCTCTAATATCTAAAAGTCGGCGCTTATGTATCCAATTAGTTGTTATAATAAATTGAATATTTGGAATTATTAATTTAAAAAGTCTACCTTGAATATATACGTTCAACTTTAAGTTGTGCTCGGCTAGCGTTAATCCAGCGATTAAAAGTGATATTACATACTTTTTTTCGAAAACATAGGTATATACAATATGACGTAATAATTATTAACTGAATATTTTGAATTTTGAATTTAAATTTTTTTTCTCGAATGTACCTACGTTAGACTTTTTGGAGTGCTCATTAAACATTTGTCCAGCTTTTAAAAGTGAAATTTTATATCTACTATACTTTTAAAACAATTTTTATCCAATTTTTAATAATTTGTTACTTAATATTTGGTATTTTTATTAAATGATTACCTTGAATATACGTTGAACTTTTAGAGCGTGCACATTTTACGTTAGCCCAGCGTTTAATAGTGAAATTTTATACTTTTTCTGTGGAAAATAAGCAGCCAGATTGTTTCAATTTGTAAAACAATATTTTTCATCATGAATTTAAAATTTCTTTATTTTATTTACGCTATATTTTGAGGTGTGCTTAGAAAAAGTTATTTTAGCGCTCAAATATGAAGTTTCATACTTTTTTTTGAAAAACCAGTTGGTAATAACTTGAAATTTCACATTCGCTGAATTGAAATTTTCACGATACACCACAAATCAAACATGAATTCAATTTAAAATTTTTTAATTAGTTTTGACAAATATTACGTTTCAAATTATATATAATTATATATCACTAACTGGTTGTTTATTTCCCCCCAAAAAAGTACGAAATTTCACTATTAATTGCTGGTCTATCTTAATATGTGCATGCCTAAATGTGAAACATATATATTCAAGGTAATCATTTTAAAAAAACTATCAAATATTATGTTTCAAATTATTAAAAATTTGATAAATATTTTCAAAAAAAAATAGGTAGCCGACTCTTTTACGGCACACCTTAAAAATATACTTAAGCTAAATGTAGACATTTTAAATCAATTCTAAATAATATTGCGTTACAAATTATTACTAAAAGTTTACTTATTTTCTGAAAAAAAAAGTATGAAATATCACTATTTAAACACTAGTCAACGTTAGACGAGTACCCACATAAAAAATGAAAGAATTTTCAAAGTAGTTATTTCAAACCAACACCAGAAACTGATATTTTAAGAAAATTTGTATACAATTTGTATAATTTGTATTTTAATATTTGGTGATTATTTTAAAATGATTTCCTTGAATATACATTCAACATTTTACGTTAGCCTAGCGTTCAATATTGAAATTTCCTACTTTTTTTTTGAAAAAAAGCAATCACTTAGATTTAATTCGTATCGCAATATTTTTCATTATTGATTTCAAATTTCTACATTGAATTTATTATTTATTTTGAGGTACCTATCCTGTGAAAAGTCAGTTCAGCGCTCAAATGTAAAATTTCATTCTACATTCTTAGGAAATATATTTCCAAATTATAATTATTTATTATAATAAATACCGAATTACGTTTATTTTTAAGGGTGCTCATCTTACGTTACTCCAGCGTTTAATATAGAAATTTCATACTTTTTTTTTTTTGAAAAAAAGCAATCATTTAGTTATATGAGTAATTTGTAACACAATATTTTTCATTATTAATTTAAAATTTCTACATTGTATTTACGTAATATTTTAAGGTGTAGGTACTGTGATAAAGTCAGATCATCACCCGAAACTAAAATGTCATATTTTTTTTTGAAAACAAGTAATCAGTATTTATGTTTAAATAAAAATCCAATTTCACATTTATGGCTACTGAACTTCAAACATGTACCTGAAACTGACATTTCATACTATATTTTTAGAAAATATGTATCCAAATTGTAATAATTTGGGACTTGATATTTGGCATTTTTATTTAAAATAAATACCGAATATACGTTCAACTTTAAGGGATGCTCCGCTTACATTAGCCCAGCGTTTAAAAGTGAATTTTTATACTTCTTTTTGGGAAAATAAGGAATCAATTAGTAGATATTTGTAGGTAACTCGATATTATTCATAATTAGTTAAAAATGTCTATATTGAGTTAACGCTTTTTTTGAGGTGTGTTTAGAAAAAGTCAATAATTGACAAAATTATTTGTCTATTGAAAATGAAATTTCATACTTTAATTTTAACTAATTTGCATCCAATTTTTAATAATGTGTAACTTAATATTTGGAATTTTTTTTTTACATGATTACCTTGAATATACGTTCGAATTTTAGGCATGCTCACTGCACTTTAGCCCAGGGTTTAATACTGAAATTTCATACTATTTTTTTTAGAAAATATGTATCCAATTTTAGATTCTGAGCGGAGCTGAATGTATTGATTTTACATTGATATGTGTTTTTTTATTTTATTTTATTTATTTATTTTTTTTTTTTGTACATGACGTACCTACATGATAAGTAGTTGAAATAATGCTTCGATTTTCAACTTCAGTGTCTTGTTCGATGGGAAAGTGAATGTAGTTGGTGCATTCAGGAGGTCATTTTTTAAAATTCTCAATAGTTTTCAAAAGCTCCAGGAAAAACAAACTAAAAATGAAGGAAAAACGGGAATTTTTACGCAAAATCGGTTTTAGAAAAAATCGTTTTTGGTTATTGGTACAACATTAAGACCACGGTATATTATAATATACTATTACTATAATATACCGTGATTAAGACTAATGACCGTAGATACATGCTATTTACACTGGTTGTTTATATTAGAATTTCCTGATAAAATTTACAAAATATTTTGTGTTTACGGACATTATCAGTTTTCAATTTTTTTAGTTTTTTTTTATGTCAATAAAATTTTATTTGTCGGGTAAAAAGTTTGAATATTTAATACAAAACTCCTAATACATTGGTACAATAGTAGTTGAAAAATATTAAAAATACATTGTCACAATTTTTTTTATAAGCATTTAAAGTTCGAATTTTGACAAAATATGTAAATTATTTTGAGTTAGAAATTCATTAAAATTTTTCTTTTTAAATCTAAGATATGAAAATGTAATACAAGATTCTTCATAAGTTTATCTACCTTAATCAAAAAAAAATGTCTATAAGAAAGTCTTATTAAATTTTTATGAGTGAAGTTCATATTTTTACAACCTTGAATAATTACTCTATTTCTCATGTAGCGATTTTCTTATTTTGCTGTAATTCAAAAACGAGTAACTGTAGATACTTCAAATTTACACAACATGTTTATTATATCATTTTCCATACTCGATAAATTTTTCAAAATATTTTGACTAGTTTCAAGTTGTTTACAGACTTTTTAAAATTTCAATTTATTTTTATTTTTTTTTTTTTTATAAATGTCAATAAAATTTTATTTGTTGGGTTGAAAAGTCTGAAAATTTAATATAAGGCTCCTTATATATTGTTACAATAGTAATTGAAAAATATTAAAAATACATAGGCACATTTTTTTTATAAGCATTTAAAGTTTGTATTTTGACAAAATTTAACAAAATCACGAAAATTATAAATCATTGCAATTATAAAATTATAAGATGATCAGTTTTTATAACTAAGGATTGCAAATTTAACAATGATTCTCATGAATAGTTTATTCTGTAACCAAAAAATATATAAACACAGCTATTCTTTAAAGACATTTTAAGTTCAAATTTGGACGAAATTACATATTAAAATCAATTTTAACGAGTAAAAGTATATATTATAATATTTTTCTAGCATCACTGATAATTTTAGGTTAATAATTAAATAATATGAATAATATTAATTCAACTTAGCAGCTACCGTAAAATAACAATATCAATATAATTTAAAATATCCTAGACTGACATACCGTCTCCGCTCAGAATCGTTTTTCGTATACAATGATATTATATCATTGAATTCAAATTTAATACCATCCATTATACAGTGATCTACTAGTAACCTACTGTACAACGGAGCGACATCCACTTGACTCCCTTTTTAATAATTTGTAATGCAATATTTTTCATTGTTAATTTAAAATGTCTACATTGTATTTACGTTTTGTTTTGAGGTGTGCTTAGATTTTAGAAGAAGTTAATTCAACGGTCAAAAATTAAATTTCGTACTTTTGTATTTAGAGAATTAGTCAACAATTAATATAGTATAGTACATATTTTCTTTGGTAAATTATTAAAAATCAGTCACATTTAAAACGAATTCCAATTTAATGACAAGAATGTATTAACTAACCTTCCATAATTTTTGATTTTTGGTTTTTGATTTAAATTTTTTTTTTACTTTTGTTTAAATATTATTTTACAACTCTACAAATTAATACATTTGTATTTTGTTATAAAAAATAATATTCTTAAGTAGTAATGAAATATAGCTTAAATCATTCTCTAATCTCTAAAGTATACTTTAATATGCAAAATACATTTTTCTATGAATTCTGTAATGGACAAGTCTTCATTTTTCATCACCGCTGAACTCCATAAAGTCATTAACACAATAGATTTTGGATATTATTACTAGGTACTTATCATGTGTTGATTTTATTGTTTGAATCTAGGCATATTTTAATATGTAACATTTATGCTTATTATCAATAATAATAAAACCAAATAAATTTGTATATATAAGTTTAGAATAATTTGCAAACCATTAATAAATGGTTCATTATTTTTCATATTTGATACTATTACTTATTAGTTTACATTTGCAGGCATGCATTTAATTTTGGCTATTATTTAAATGTTGAGTATTATTTATTAGTATATTACAACTGTTTTATTTTTTGTTCACTTCTCTTTTATTTCAGTTTAGGATATTGTACTGTTGTTATTTTCTCACCTTTGTTATTAATTTCTGTTTCACATGATAGAAACATAGTGCTTGGTGCTTGATTTAATTAATAGAATATTATCCATGTAAAATGTATTTATTCAGCATAACCAGTAATTAAATCTTAAATCATTTTTCAACTAGTATAAAGTAGCTGTTTCTATAGAACCATAATTTCCCAATGTTTACTTTGACATTGGAATAATCTATGAAGCCAATGGTCTTTTCGTAATAACTACGGTGTATTATAAAATGGCTATTACACTTCAACCAGATCATTTGGATGCTATAGTTAGGTAATTTATCACTTCTTAAAAAAAAATTGGGCCCACTTGATAATGAACAAATCGGTGAATTAAAATTTAGAAATGTGTTTGATAAAAAAATGTATAATTTATAATTATAATTTAATTTGTTTAAATGTTTTCAATCTTTATTTTTTGTAAGTTTTATTGTAAATAAATAAAATTTAAAGTTTTTTCTTAATTAATTAATTAAAATAATTTATACCTATTTATTTTGTCGTTGGGTTTTTTTCCTCGTGTTAAAATTGTCTATTCATTTTTTGTCTAAATTATTTTACTATGTAACACTATTTATAGTCTATTTTTTATTTTACTTTTTACCATTAATTTTTGCTTATTTATTCATAGTTCAAACCCAAATTACATTAGAATATTTTATAGGTAATACAAATATATGTATACCTTTGATATGTTAAAATACCATAAATAATTTTAAATACAAAATATAAACATTTACCTGAATGTAAAGGTAAATCATTTATAAAACTAACTTGATAATATAAATTGAAATTATTTAATATTAACTTATTGTATAAGTAACATTAATAAATATTAAAAAAAAAAAAAAATATTACATTTTATTTTATTTTATTTTATAAACAGTTCCATGTATGGATTAATTAATGTTAGTAGGTACCTACATAATTGATAATATTATTTGAAAAATGTATTCTTCATATATTTTTAATATCATAGATAACATTTTATAACATTTTTGTTTAAACTATACTCAATAATAAGAAAAGTACCAGGTGACTAACTTGTGCCAATTGGCGAGGCTTCATTCTGAATGCCGATCCTGGTGATTGACTTGGTTTGAAAAGCATTTAACCTCCGCTGGATTAAAATCGGTCACTGCCTTTCTTGTTCTAAATACATTATACACCACTATAAGAAAATGTATTAGGATTTTAGGCCCAATTCTGTTTATACTTTAAATAATTTAAGTATTTGACTTAAAAATAGAGGCTAAAATAGTGACCTATGCTGATGACACTTGTTTGTTATTTGCGGATTCTTCTTAGAATGGGGTTTATCATAAAGTAACAAAAGGATTAAATTCAACATAAAAATGTATAAATGAATTTTTATAAGTCAATATTTATGAAGTTCTCGATTAATATATGATTATTGATTCTCCTTTGTTAATTTATAACTAATAATATTTTAGTGTGTAAAAATATATACTTTAAACGAATCAATAAAATTTCAAAAATCTGTTCTTTAGGTGTTATATTTGATGACAATTTGAGATGGAACCTGCATCCTGGCAATTTAGTTGGAAATCTACATTCCTCAATATATATATATCAATTTATATAACTTAATAGTTCTGTTACTGGTTCAAATGAAACGTTTAATCTATTTTGCTTTCTATTAATCCATTTTTCTATATGCCTTCTTATTGGTAAGGAGAGTTGTAAATGAAAATGTTTTGAAACCATTACAAGTTATTCAGAATAGCGTAGTACAGTGGTATGTTAACCGTGATTTTGAAGAGCAGTTGCCGATTGTTTTAAAGGGTGGTAGAGGATTAGTTTAATAGTCAGCTCCAAATGGCGGACGCACTTTAGATAATATTCAATATCATTAATCGTTAAGACTGAACGCAGTCACGTAATTTTATATACGAGTTTAAATAGTGTAATAGGACTTTGTAAACACTAAGGATATGGAAAAGATGAAAATTTAAATTTGTAACGTCACAAACTGTGTTTAGTACAAGAGAGAACACTTAACTGCAACAGAAATTGATGGTTAAAATATTTGTAAGGCGATATGGCTGATATTTTAGCTGATCCAATCGAGGTAATAACTGATAATAATAATAATAACATATTAGTTATAATGATATATCATAATATTTTGTACTCTTTTAGATTCTGAGCGGAGCGATGAATGTATTGATTTTACAATGATGTGTGTTTTTTTTTTTATTTTTTTTTTTATTTTTGTGTCTGTCATTACGTTTTAGGACAGAAAAAATGCTTCAATTTTCTTTAATAGTACTTTTTCTGATAGGAAAGTGAATCTAGTTGGTACTTTGGGGGGTCAAAAGTTAAAATTTCCCAGTAGTTTTCATGAGCGCCTGGAAAAACAAATGAAAAATTTGGGAAAAACGGGAATTTTTACGGAAAACCAATTTTCGACAAAATCGATTTTGGTTTTTGGTATAACTCTAAAAGAAATGACCGTAGAGACATGAAATTTTGACCGAATGTTTATATATGCATTTTCTGCACACCATAGCATTTTCAAAATATTCTGACTTATTTTGAGCTGTTAACGGACATTTTCAGTTTCCAATTTTTTTAGTTTTTTTTTCTATAAATGTCAATAAAATTTTATTTGTTGGGTAAAAATCTTGAAAATTTAATAGTAGGCTTCTAATATATAGTTTCAAAGGCAGATGAAAAATATTAAAAATCCGTAGTCACAATTTTTTTTTATATGTAATCAAAGTTCAAATTTTGACAAAATACGTAAAAATGACGAAAATGTGCAATTTATTTTGAGTTAGAAATTCATAAAAATTTTTATTTTTAAATCTAAGATTTGAAAAGTTAATACAAGATTCCTCATAAGTTTGCCTAATTTTATCAATAAAAAAAAGTTTATAAGCAAGTCAAATAAATTTTTATGAGCATTTTAAGTTCAAATTTGTACAAGATTAGATATTCACTCGATTTCTCATGTAGCGATTTTCTTATTTTGTTGCAATTCAAAAACAAATAACTGTAGATGCATGAAAATTTCACTGAATGTTTATATAAGCTATTTCTATACACCATCTAATTTTGAATATATTTTGACTGTTTTTCAGCTTTTTACGGACGATTTCAGTTTTCAAATTTTTTAGTTTTTTTTTCTATTAATATCAATAAAATTTTATTTGTTGGGCCAAAAATAATGAAAATTTAATACAAGGCTCCTGATATATTATTACAATAGCAATTGAAAAATATTAAAAATACATAGGCACACATTTTTTTATAAGCATTTAAAGTTCGAATTTTGACAAAATTTCATCAAAATCTCGAAAATTATAAATCATTGTAATTAAAAAATTATAAAATGTTCAGTTTTTATAACTAAGTGTTGAAAATTTAAAACAAAAATTCTCATAAATAAATCATACTGTAACCAAAAAATCTAAAAAATATATCAACACATTTATTTTTTACAGACATTTTAATTTCAAATTTAGACAAAATTTCATATTTAAACCAAGAATAATGATTTTAGTTATTTTGATATAATTTAAAAATATTATTTGTTGGTATATGAAACTTTTAGAATATATTGTTATATTTTATATACACGCAATGGCATTTTAAAATATAATTTTTTTGAGAAAAATGAATTTAACCAACTATATAGTAAATACTAATGCCTATAATACTAAAATTAATTACTTTATTCACAATAATATCATCAAATACATTTAGACTTAGTAAGATATTATAGACTGACTGACCGTCTTCGCTCAGAATCGTTTTTCTTATTCAATGATATTATATCATTGGATTAAAATTTAACACAATCCATTACAGTGACTCACTTGTAACCTACTGTACAGCAGAGCGACATACACTTACCCGCCCTTTTTTATAAATGTTTTTTTAAAATATTTTTAAAGGTATTTGGAATTTTAGTTTTGATCCTTCAAACTAGATACAATTTTCAACTTGAAACGACCCTCAACGTTGAAGTACATTAAAATTTTTTACTGCTCCAAAAGAAGATGACAGACAAAATGTAAATTTTCAAAAGTTAGCCGAAATACGTTATAAAAGTATAACTACAGGGAAGTTATAGAAGCTAAGAAAATTAATACCTATGCTAAACTTATAGATGTCCCGCCTTAAAATTATACATATTCACATCGGCCGTGTAAATAATTCGTTGCCTCCTCGAATTTTAGAAACGAACATTTGTTAAGCTTATGAACAATGTTTTTTATTGTTCATAGTTTTTATGGTATTTTCGAACAATCGAACATATTATTATGTTGTCTAGAGAATACCACGTGAAATGTATCTAAATATGAACACATCGTTTTATAGTATACCTAATCTTTTGTAAGACGCTTCTACAAATTACAATTGTAATATCTATGTACGATTAAATTTCAGTATACGTTGGTAACGGTAAGTACTTGGTATTATATAAAAAAAATAAAGTACGTACTCTTTATAATGGCCATTGCCAGACGACAATAGAGTGTGATCCACGAAATTCTTCAGTATTTATAATTTTTACGTAACTCTCGCAAGGTATCGTTTAGATTTTTTGGAAAATATAATCAATGTTGCGATGAATGAGAAAAAAGTATTACACCATGCGACGTACTATATTGCACACTGTATGTACTGTATAGTACTATAGTATATTGTACTACATTATATCGAAACATAATATGCTACTGCAATGCATTTATATCAGTATATGAAGTTAGGTATATGTATATTGTATAAGTTATATAGTGTGTATTATATTATATTTATACTATGTATAATAATAGTATAATACTACAGCCATAATAATGTTCCCATACGACACTTCGGGAGCCGGGATGATAAGCATATATTGCACGTTCATATATAATAATATTAACGAATGACGAAATGTATAACGAAAATCAAGTATCTTTTATAGTATACTTTTATAGGTATACCTATAATACTATTCATAGGTTTCAATCGACGAAAGCTTCTCACACTGGTTATTCGAGCCGTATATCAGTTGCATCAAAAATTGTATAGGTACATAGGTACACCTAATTAGATGAAAAAAAAATCCATGCCAATATGTTTACACAAATTACAACGTTATTTACGTAATGAGCAACAACTAAGGAGCTCCTAGGATTCACATTTAATGCACAGTGAGTGTTTTGCTTAACACATCATAATATTATGAATCAATATGAATTCTGTATCCCGTGCTTCAATCTTACAGTATACATGCCGTTTGTATGAATCGTGTTTTTTAAATACTATTTTTGCGGTCTGTGTGCATTAGTGATACGCAGATACTTTTTTTATTTAAATTTATGGAGATTCGAAATGCATTACTTTCGTAACACGTAAGTTTCACGAACCGCGCACATTATATTTGTTTGTGTAACCGTAATTCACTGTTGAATATTTCTATAATTTTTAAATTCTCAAATGCTTATAACTGAAATTCAAATTTATTAAAAATTATAAAGTTAGGTCTAGACAAATATCTGTTTCTAAAATTCTTAGTGTAATTAAATTGGTCGTTACATTGGATGACAAAAGAACGTCTTTTTTACATAGAAAACAGTCCATTTTGCATCCACTTAAATTAATTAAATTTGATAGTATTAGATTATACAGGTAAAAATATGAATACATTTAAAAAACCGCAGTAGCGATATATTTCCAAGTGGAGGCTATATGGGCGATCGCCCCTTACTTATGTCTTAAATAAATTTGTTGTATATCAACGGACAAGACTGAGCAAGTTAACTAATTCTTTTAAATAATAAAAAGTTAATATAGAAAAATGTAATGTAAGTTTATTGTTAAAAGTATTTTTTTCTGGTAGCCTTT